>JAKWBJ010000071.1:557500-589341 GCA_023159175.1 Wohlfahrtia magnifica
TATAAAGAAAATTCTATGCTGTCGAACCAATGTTGAACACCCAACGGTACTTAAAGCTTATAAAAAACGAGATATAAACCTTCATTGCACGAACTATACGGAAATGAACAATTTGAATGATATAAATAACGTATTTGAACCACCATTCACGCGAAGCATTCCGTATGATAGATTGAAAGAATATTTAAATCAAGATGATCCACCGTTTAATGATCTAAACATTCCGTCACATATACAAGGAACGCAACGACATGTTCATTTGCCAGCTAGCGTTTCCAAACGAGTTATACCAGAAAATGTAGACGCTGTTATGGTGATGACATCAGAGAGCCGTGCGAAATGCCCAGACTTGGGAGCAAAAGAGATTTCAAACAATATTTTTTTTTTAGTATCTTTTCTATTATTAAGTTGTATTAAAAAATAATAAACTCGAAAACAAAACGAAAATACTTTTAGCTGATTGTTTCATGCAAAGTGCCAGTGATTTTTTTGAAATTTTTGTATGTGGACCCCCCCAGGTAGGTTTCAGGGGGTGACTCGATTGTGGCAATTTAAATGGGTCAAAGTGGGATTTTTCAAAATTTGACTTTGGGTCAAAATAAGGAACATCAAAAATCATTTTAGAGGTATGGTTTCTTGGGCATTTGTTTTTTCTGATAGGCAGTTGCATTTCGGCAACTCGGGTTGATATTTAGGCTTTTTTGGAGCAACTATGAATCGTTTCACATATCTAAACCTACTTCACAATGGACCATTTGGTCTCCGAGTGATTTGCGCTCACTGGTTTTAGATTAGTGGATGTTCGTCCTCAAACCGAACCTACTTGACGATAATTCGCGGCAATCCGTGAACAAAACACAAGAACACAATAACCCCAAAGCATACTCAAGCTTTGTAAAGGAGTGATTATTATACAACATTTCCAAACAGCTTCATTCCCATTCACCTGACATAAGCCCATAGAATATTTATTTGATAAACACTCGGTGGTCCAGAGTACAAAAAAACATAAATAAAAAATAAAATTTTTTAAGCTTAATAACCGATTTCGAAAATTCAATTCTCATTTCATTCATAACTAAAGATAGTATCTTAATTCATTTATAAATAGTGAGGTTCCAATATAAATTAATGCCAAAAAACGCATTTAAACTTAAAAAGTGTGAAAAAAATTTGATGAAAAATGTGTTTGCTTGAAATTATATATACAAGTATGTATATATTGTTACGTTTTTACCTTTTTTAAAAAGTGTTTTTATGAGTTCATAGATTGTAGTTAAAATAAAATAAATTCTGTGTTTGGTTTTAATTAAAAACCCTTTATTCAACACCGTTGTGTGCACCACTGCTTATAATCTTTTTACAGGCAATAACAATTTTTATTCATAATTACTCTGTCTGTTTACAATCTTGTAAACAACAACAATCACTCGACCAGAGCTTATCCACACTTAACTCACTTTGCTGAGTTAGCTCCAACTAAACTGGTTTTTACTTCACTACTAGCTTCACGAGTTTACTCCTCATAAACTCTCTTCATACCAATAACACATTCGCTGAGTTAGCTTTACTTAAACTGAACTCGCTGAGTTTACGACATATAAACTGATTGCTGTTCGCATCGATGTGCTTTCTATATGGCTAAGTAAACAACACATCGAAAGCTCTCGAACCTCTCGATATTTCAGGTAGATTCCATTTCTTTATTTTAATTTCTTTTTAGTTCTTTTGTAGCCACGCGTATGTAAACATCTACCTCTTTCAGATTTTAGTATTTGTTGTTGCTTGTTTATTGTCTGTTACTTATTTTCTTTGCTGTTAGTTTTTTGTTGTTGTTGCGATGTAGTAAACGCAGAAGTTCACAAACTTATTTTCGTAACAATATGTATATGATGTATAAATCCTTTAAAATGTCTGTTACTTTTCTCCTCAAACACCGGTTTTTTAAATCCGTAACTCAAGATTTTGTCGACAGCAGCTATCAGAAAAATAGTATCACTTCCCAAGCTCTTCAACTTTTCTTCGTGTTAAAACAATGCTGTGTTATTGTCAAATTGAACGAAATTTGGAAACAGTTATAAAACTCAATAAAACTTAAAAAAATAAAAAAACACATAAAATCAGGTGGGTTGGGCTAAAATAAGCTCGCTTTTTGCCAACCCTGGTCACATAAGAAAATGCAAATAATTTTTAAAATCTTAACGATGTCCATATGTTAATTACAATATTATGTTTTTTTTATTATTTGGAATATTTACCTTAATGGTTCTGTGCGCTTAATCAAAAAGGTTTTGATATTTAACATTTTAAGATGATTGTCACGATTACCACCATTTCCTGGCTCTACCTCATAAGCATCATTGAGGCATTTTAATGTAGCTTCTGAGATGTGTACCCGTCTATACTTAAATATCAATTTAATTTTCTGAGCATATTTTTTAACGACTAACCAAATAAGCATCTAAAGCATTTTTACTTACCCTGGTATTCCACCTGACTCCATATGATTTGCAATTATTACATCATTTGACCAGACATCAAAATGCCATTTTTTATTACCCAACACACCGCACATTACAGAACCACTGTGAATGCCAATACGCATATTAAGGTCCACCTATTAAAAAATATATAATATTTTGCATTTAAAATCCATTATTATGTACATAAAAAAAATTTCCGAAAATGTGAATTTTTAAAAAAAAATTTCAAACGCCTACTGATAATAAAATTGCTATCAAGCTTATTATCTATCTTATACACATTGTTACGTTTTAACCTTTTTATAACGTTTGAGTTCGTTTAAATTGCGTTAAAATAAACTTAACACCATTTTATTTTGTTGTTTTCTGTTATATTTTTATTTACTACACAATAACTTTTATACAGTTTAGAACAACTTAACACTTGTTTATACAACAGTTTTATTTCCGCTCTAACACGTTTTTATCTTTCGACAGCCAAACGATAACTAACTAACATGTAGATAAAACAGCCCATTATATACCTAATTGCCTGCATTTTAGAAGATTCAGGAAATATCGATCATCTTCTATTTTCATATCCGCTAATTCAAATGTAACCTAAAGATAGTCCATGTGGCAGTGCTGCCAACTTGATATATACCAAAATCCCACAATGCAGTGTTGTATTTTTATTTTCGTAACAATATATAAAAATGAATGTGTGTTTTGTATATTTGTTTGTGCCTTATAGACAAATAAAATAAATAATTGACTAAACCGATTTTCTTAAAACTTTTACAGTATCTATCTCTAATATGTCTGAAAGGAACTATAGGTTATATACATTTCAAAAACTCCAACTGGGCGGTGCCACGACCATACAAAGTTAATATTTATTTGCCTACATATATCTTTAAAAGGGTAACAGAAAAAGTCTCTAAAATATTATAGGTTCAGTTTAAGAATAAGGTCTTCATAGTCAATACATATCATCAGTCTAAATTGGGAGGAATTGGACAAGTGGGCGTGATACATCTAGGTGACTCAGATATTTATAGAATGTTTCCACGTAGAAAAATATTCATGTTTCGCTCTCTCATTCGTAATTTATGCCTTAAACACAACTAAAATAACGTGTTTATTCATACAAAAATTGGAGACCAAAACATCTCGTTTTAAGAAGAATTGGTGTCTTCTCTATATATCGAAAGTTTATCTGAACTATCTGTCGAAAAAACAAATGTAAACAAACGAAAAATAAACAGTATTAAAATTTCTAAAAAAAAGTAAACACATATAATACATTTGAATCAAAGAAGGCCATCTGTGCTTTTTATGGAGCTAAATACCACAAATTATTACTTAATTTGCTTAGTGACGCACGACTTATTTTGTCATCAATATTATTATAATCATGCAAATCTTTAAACAATTTAAATCTTGCATACCAATGCTTGTAGCCTTTTTGTTAGGCACAACCTTACAACAAATATATCTAATACTGTTTAATTTCAATCGTGTTATTTTAAATTCATTTTAAAATAAATATAACTTAAGGCAATTAATAGCTTACGATATTCAACGGACATGAAGAAATGCTTCAGGGTTTTTTAAGGTAAATAGCGAAACTGTACCATCAAGAAAAACTATACTCAATTGAAGTAGTTCTTTATGATCATCACGTTGTTGTTTTACTTCAAGACTTTTAGATGCAAATTTAATAATGTCACGCTACCAATTGCATCGCTCACTTTCTGATCTTCAATTCCAGTTTAAAATTAATTTTGTGGATTTCATCAAAAGCACTTTTTAAAATAATTGCATGGATGAAAATTAGAGTATTAAAAAAGGGGTACAAACGCTGTATTTAAAACTCATTGATTTTAAAATATGTGTATCAATACTTCTAAACTATTGTCAGGATACATATAAATACTTTACATGATGCCGCAATATTCAAAATCTAATTCCACATAAGTTTTTATAATCGAAATGATTGTAACAAATTATGGCAATTACCATTAATTAACTAAAATTATAGCAAGAAAAGTAATATCTCTTTCGCATTCTAAAGTAATTAAAAAAAAATTAAATATTTTTGATTATTTCACCAACAAGGGTTACCTTGAGAGGCGATGCGCCACGCCTTGCCTTTATCCGACGCGTATTAATTTTTTCATAACCTATTTTTTCTATAGCTCGGGAAAGAATTTCTTCTATACATCTAAAGACCACCCTAATGTACATGTATTAATTATAAAAGGCACCATATCATAATTGATCAACAAGATGGTATTAACTCAAAACTTTTAAAATTTCATTTTTGCAAAAAACCAACTAACAACATCAATATACAGATATCTACTTAAAAAATTTCAACGTATTCCGATTACTCTTTCATCTCGAAAAACACACTTGAGACCATTTTCGTCATAATGTAGTGACTACCATTTTGTATTGACAGTCTTGACACAAACCAATAGAATAAATTCCATAATAGAGTTTGTAGTTGTAAATGTACTAAGTTGGTGTATCTTTTTTATAGGAATTTTTATTTTCGTAACAATATGTTTGAGAACAGAGTAACATCTTAGGCAAGAAAATTAATAAAGTTATCCAGTCACCTTATTTTTCAAACACACCCCGTACCAAAGTAATAAATAAAGTTATAACAAACTATTCAAAAAGTTATTCTTACATATAAACTTTTCTTACTTAAAGTTTAAGTTTAAGTTTTATATCACAAAAGTGGAAATAGAAATGTATCGTATATTTTCATAATAAAATAAAAACAATGTAAATATAGGGTGAGCCATTTAAAAGTTTAAATTTAAAATTGCAATAAAAGAAAAACGGTTTGAAATTTTGGCCAAATTTATTATTTTGTTGTTAAGTACAATTGTTCCGGTTAGAAAAAAATCGGTCACCATGGTGCGATATGTGTCTCCACCGACCGTAAGAGATGCGCCGTCCTCATTTTCAAAGAAATATGGGCCAATGGGTTAAAAAATAGAGGAAATATTTTTAATTCTGAAATTTTATGCCTGAGGTATCAAATTTTTAGATATGATCGTCTACATAAAACTGGAGGTGGCGTTCTTATTGCTGTACCTGATACTCTTCCATGTGAGCATACAACTATTCCTTCTAGTGAGGATACTGAGTTTATTGCCGTAAAAATTACTCTTTACACTGCGCATCTTTATATTATATGCTCATATATACCACCCAACTCTCCAGCAAAAATTTACAACAATCAATATTCGCTAATAAAATTTGTTCTAGATCAATCTAGACCATATGGTTCATTTATTGCACTTGGAGATTTTAGTCTACCCGATATACTGTGGATTTTATTCAATCTATGCTTGCTGGTGGTCATTTCCAACTCAATTACATCACCAATACATATGGCAAACTTTTGGATTTAGTTTTTGTTAACCAGCCTTCGGATATAAATCTTTTAAACTTGTCTCCCTTTGCGTATCCCGAAGATCCTGATCATCCTACTTTACAGTTAGATATTTTTCCTTCAACTGACATCAACTCACTGAAAATAAGTAGTAAACAACGTGAAAAAGTTTTATGCTTTTCTCGAGCGAACTACGTAAAATTAAATTCCTTACTATCCAGAGCTATCTATTATTTCTGGTGATAACTTGGATAATATAGTATCGAATTTTTATGGAGTTTTACACCACTGCATTTCTGAAGCGGTGCCCAAAATTTTTGTTCGAAGTAGTAAGGCACCACCATAAAGTAATGCATTTTTATCGAATATAAAAAATAGGAAAAATAAACTATATAAAAGATATAAGTAGTCGGACTCTCATGCTGATCTTAAATTACTGATTTTTACGATCTGAATATATTACTGTTAACAAATTTGCATACAATAGTTATTTAAGTAGAATGAAAAGAAAAATGAAAATTAATCCCAAAGCATTTTATAACTTTATTAACTCTAAACGCCGTGCTAATGCTTATCCTACATACACTTGAAATTTAGCTCTCGCTGTGCTGAGGATGAGATATCTGTTAGTAACCTCTTTGAGGATTTTTTTGCTACTACGTACTCTAATAAATCATTTGACAAACAGACCGCTTATCCTAATAATATTATTTTCACATGAAACATACATTTTTCTTCAATCTGTACTGAGAAAGTTTTAGCAAACTTAAGATCACTGCAGAATTCTTGTTATCCTGGTCCTAACTCTATCCTTAAAAATTGCTCTGAACTTCTTTGTGGTCCTCTGACTTTAATTTTCAATAAATCTCTTGAAATTGGTTACTTACCTTCAATTTGGAAAAAATCATTCATACCTTTATTTAAAAATGGAAGCAAGCTTGAAGTTTCGAATTATCGAGGAATCGCCAAGTTAAATGCAATACCAAAACTTTTAGAAAAGATTTTAACCGATGGCGTTTGTCATCAAGTTTCACCCCTTTTACCTCCATGTCAATATGGTTTTTGAAAATCATGATCTACAGCTACTAATATATTGGAACTTAGTTCAAATATAAATGATGGTTTTATTCATTCTAAGCAAACAGATGTTATCTCTACCGACTTCAGTGAAGCCTTTGATAAAGTTAACCATGAAATTTCACTCTCAACTTTCACGCATGGGATTTAGCAATAATTCAATTCGGTGTCTTAATTCGTATCTTTCTGGCAGAACTCAACAAGTAAAATTTAAAAATGCCGTTTCTAAGGTTATTGACGTCTCTTCTGGAGTGCCACAAGGAAGTAATTTGGGTCCTGTATGTTTACATTATTTATCAACGACCTACCATTTGTAATTTGTAATTCGAATGTTCATATGTATGCGGATGACGTCAAACTTTTTAATTCTTTTAATAATATTTCTGGTCAATCATCCTTGCAGACTGACATCAAACAGAAATAGAGTCTCCTCTTTTTCTGAGAGGACTTGGATGGAACTCATATATATTTCCTTCATATGAAAGCAGACTTGCTCTAATTAAGCTACCTACTTTAAAAAGCCCTAGAACAATGATAAGAGTTTCATTTCTATTAAATTTTATACGTGTTGACGTTGACTCCGAATTTCTTCTAAGCAAAATTATTTTTAATGTTCCAGTTAGACCTTCTCACTACTTCCAGTTAATAAATTTAAAATATCACAGATCTGTTTATGTTAATAATGACTCCTTTCGTCAGATATGTTAACAATTCAATAATCTACATCGTTTAATTGACTTTTGCGAGAGTAATGAAATTTTGAAAAGAAAAATAATATTGTTTTTAAATTAATTATATTGTTACGAACATAAAAAACTACAAGAACAACTATATGTGCTGTTGACGAATAACCAAATCGACAACAACAACAACTATTAGCAGAGAAAGAGCAGCAAAGAAAACAAGTAACAGACAATAAACAAGCAACAACAAATACTAAGATCTGAAAGAGGTAGATGTTTACAAACGCATCGCTACAAAAGAACTAAAAAGAAATTAAAAAAGAGAAATAGAATCTACCTGATATATCGAGAGGTTCGAGAGCTTTCGATGTGTTTTTTACTCAGCCATATAAAAACCACATCGATGCGAACAGCAATCAATTTTATTTGGTGTAAACTCAGTGAACAAGTTTATGTGTTGTAAACTCAGCGAGTGGAGTTCAAGTAAAGCAAACTCAGCGAGTGCAGTTTGTGTGAAGAGAGTTTATAAAGAGTAAACTCGTGAAGTGAATCGTGAAGTAAAAAATCAGTTTAGTTGGAGCTAACTCAGTAAAGAGAGTTAAGTGTGGATAACCTCTGGTTGAAAAGGTTGTGATCGAACCCAAGTTATAACTACGATCGGGTTGGAAGATCTTTAAGTAGAAAGATCTGTCGTGTAATTGTTGTTGTTTACAAGATTGTAAACAGACGGAGTAATTAAGAATAGAAAATTGTTATTGCCTGTAAAAAGGTTACAAGCAGTGGTGCACCAAACAGTCACTCGTAATGGGTGCATTAGTTTCTGTAAGACTATGTTTGGGTTTTGAGTCCCAAATACGACAATTTTGCTTATAAACATATCCACCCAGATGAAAATGAGTTTCATCCGAAAAGATGATTTTTGCAATTTCCGACCAATTGTCTTTGGAAATAAATTTCTAATAGATCCCAACGATGTTCATTTCGTTCAGTTGAGATAATATATTGATTTTTGTGACAGAATAACTGCTGGTTTAAATTTAAATCGAAAGATATCCCACCCAATATATTTTCTAATTGAATTTGCTTACTCTGATGTATTCGAATTTTCAAATTCTCTTAAAATGTAGCCACAAACAGTTTTTCACCTCTACAGAAAATTTTAAAATTTGGAGTTGATACCCCCTGCTGTTCAAGTGCGATATTGATGTATATTAATATATTTTCGTTGGAATAGTCGTACTGTTTCACTGTGTTCTTTATTCATACAAATTTTGAAATTTTTTAATATATTTAAAATAAATATAAAAAAGGAGAGCAGCAAGTCAAACAGAAACACACATTATAATGGCCCTTATTGTGGTTGCCGTATTTGTTCCCGTATTTCGATATTTTTGCCCTAGATTAAAGAAAACAAGCAACATTTCTCAAATTCAAAAGTAGTTAATTTTGCATATCTTGAAAACGATAATAGTGAACATTTTTGAACTATCATTGCCAATACAAATCATCAATCAAAAAGTATCCGGCATTGAATAGCACCTCCCATTTTTGTATTAAATATGTTACGTACCTAAGTTCAATAGGTGCAAATTAAACATTACAGTTTGAAAAAATCTTTTCTTTTCTTGTAATTTTGGTTTTTTATGAAAAAATTTTGGGTTTTGAATGTTATCGTATGTAAAAGTCGTCGCATAGTGTTTAGCAAAGCCACGGTAATGGCGATTCAGATTTGCAGCAGTATACAAGAAAAGTTACAAAAATACTCAGACAGCTAGCTGATATGGTACAGGCTATTTCATTGCTGGAAGAGAAATGCGAAAATGGCATGGATTCTTCCGCAATTTTATGACAACATATTTTGAACGGAAGGCAAAAATCAGGTGAAAACTTAACATCAATTCTAAGTTTCGTTCTACGCATCATTCTTCGCCAATTTTTGTTAGATAAATCCACGAGCAGGCTACCTGAGATAAAAATACTCCAATTTAGCGGTTTGTATATGGAATGGCCTGACTTCTTTGCAATGTTCACAACGGTTATTGACATGGTCTTGAGCAAAATAGCATCTACGTGCATGTCTAATAGAAGCTGCTTTAGATACAATCTCTTCATTGGAACCTCCAGAAGCAAATTACGATAAGGCTATAAAATTTAAAAAAAAAAACGTTTTTACAATAAATTACTTAATTTTCAGGTACACACTAAGGAGATTTTCAGGCTAAATGGTGTTGATAAGGGCTCACTTCAAGTCTACGACAACAAAGCGATAAACTTAATGCTCATATGAGAGCTATTGAAACTATTTGTTCAAAGGATCAAATTGCTGATGGTTTTTTAATACATTTGGGCACCTCTAAGTTTAACTCACACTCGCAAACAAAATGGAAAGAAGAGCTGCAAGTTAAACAATTGCCAACTTGGTCGTCTATGACATCATTTCTCGAACGCAGGTGTCGTATGATTCAAAATCTGGAGTGTTTACTTACAACAAAAACGCAAAATCAACAGGTGAGCAAGAAATTTATTGGGCGAAATGTACTTGTTACCTCAGCCACAACGCAAGTCTGTAACTTTTGCTACGCTCTAAAGATTTATGCCTGAATTGCTTGAGAAACTGTCATCGTCTTTTAAAATGTAAGTCGGGAACTTGTCGTAATTGTTCATCGTCTGAAACTCTACCTTCCAATTGAATCTCAAGAAATATTAAATAAATATACAGCTCAAGCCACTCTTCTTTCGGCATCATCGTCACATGTCGCATTAAAGGTTTTTGAATCCCTAAATGGTAGGATGCTTTTTTGGTTATTACATTTAAGACAAATAAAAGTGGGGTAAAAAATATAAAATAATAATAATAGGTATTGTTACGTTTTTACCCTTTTTAAAAACGAGTATGTATGAGTTCGTAGACTGTAGTTAAAATAAAATATATCTTGTGTTTAGTTTTTAATTAAAATTCTTTATTCAACACAGTTTTGTGCACCAATGCTTGTAACCTTTCTACAAGCAATAACAATTTTCTATTCTTAATTACTCCGTCTGTTTAAAATCTTGTAAACAACAACAATTACTCGACAGATCTTGCTACTTAAAGATCTTCCAACCCGATCGTAGTTATAACTTAGGTTCGATCACAACCTTTTCAACCATAGGTTATCCACACTTAACTTTACTTACTAAGTTAGCTCCTATTAAACTGGTTTTTTACTTCTCGATTCACTTCACGAGTTTTGTCCTTATAAACTCTCTTCACACAGAGTTGATACTCTCTTCGCACTAATAAAACGTTCGCTAAATTTACTTTACTTAAACTGCACTCTATGAGTTTACGACACAAAAACTGATTGCTGTTCGCATCGATGTGCTTTTTATATGGCTGAGTAAACAACACATTGAAAGCTCTCGAACCTCTCGATATTTCATGTAGATCCCATTTCTTTCTTTTAATTTCTCTTTAATTTTTTGTAGCCATGCGTATGTGAACATCTACCTCTTTCAGCTCTTAGTACTTGTTGTTGCTTGTTTATTGTCTGTTATTTTTTTTTTTTTGCCGCTTAATTTTTGTTGTTGCCATGTTATTTTTATTTGCTTTATCTCTGCTAATGGTTATTGTTGTAGATTTGGTTATTTGTAAACAGCACGTATAGTTAGTTGTTCTTGCAGCTTTTGTTTATTTTATATATTTTCTTAAGAGTATAATAAATATATCGAATAATTTACACGCATATACATAATGAGGTGTATGTTTGAAAAGACAATGCAAGAAGTAATTTTGGTCTTTTGTGAACATTACAATGAGTACATAATCCTGTAACGACGTATTTGCAAATTAAAAAATATTCATAATGAGATGTATGGTTGAAAAGACAATGCAAGAAGTAATTTTGGCCTTTTGTGAACATTACAATAAGTACATAATCCTGTAACGACGTATTTGCAGATTAAAAAAAATATATATAACAAAAATATTTGTTTATATACATATTTTATTTCATATTGGAATGTTATGGTTGCGTAATTCTTCACAAAAAAAAATTATTAATATGAATCGTACAAATGATAAAAAACAAATATTGGAATCCAAAATCGCCATTTAATGCTTTATATTATGTGCAACTTTACGATTTTGCATTTCCATCTTCCATTTTGATAACTCAGAAGTCATGTCATACCAATTATTTTAAGGTTTAGTTAGATGTAACGTTACTTCATGCCACAGCTCTCACCGTAATCAACCTTATAGGCAACACTCTATTTGGTTAGTAGTGACAGCACAACGCTGTATGGCGTTATATTAACTCACAACTAATTGAACTTTTAACTTTTGTTTAGCGTTAACGCTTTGATATATTTTTGCGACTTTATCGGTTAAAAAATTGCTAAATTGTCACTGTGTTGGCTGCATTGAAACAAAATTAACATCTGTAGTATATTGTCAAATATGTAACATATCGCCAACCTACAGTAAAGGACTTAAGTCTTCATACATACCTAAAATTAAAGATGACTTGTAATCAAAGAGAGACAAAAATGTTTC
Organism: Wohlfahrtia magnifica; assembly: GCA_023159175.1. NCBI lineage: Eukaryota > Metazoa > Arthropoda > Insecta > Diptera > Sarcophagidae > Wohlfahrtia > Wohlfahrtia magnifica. The sequence goes on from JAKWBJ010000071.1 coordinate 569,675, forward strand.
TTACTGCATAGTCACTTTTGTGATGTTAATTAGAAGAATTTTATTGTTTTCCTTGCACAAATTAAACAAATGGAAGAATATTGATAATTTTTTTATTAATATTGTTAGTCACCATTAACTTTGCAAAACTGAAATTTTTTTGTTTGAATTAATTTATAGGCTTTTATTTAAATGAAATATATTGACTGAATAGCTCCATACTCATTTTAATGGTATACTGTATGTGGAGAACGACAACTATTAACGCTTCGCTATCTAACCACATCAGCAAAAAAGCGGGAATTACAGGAATCATACTGGATAAAAGCTGTCTATAATATTGTTAGCCCAAATAAGAACAACCATCTGTACTATTACAGAAAAAAACTACAGCTTAAATGTTACTCTGGTACGTTGTGTTATAAATACACATACATACATTTTACACATACATACACAAATATAGTAATTTATACTCATGCACATATATTATTTATTTGTAAATATGCGACAGTCAAATGAGAATTAGATTTGTTGATGCTACACATACCGGTGCTTACACAACGTACAGACGTGCGGTAGAGGAAAATTATTTGGAAAATGTTTCTCGTGTATGGCTTCTAGGAAGGAAGGAGGACAGAGGGAGTAGTGTTTATGGACGTTGGATCTAAATTTACTCATGTCGTAAGTGGCAGGAAGTACTTACGCTTGAAGATTATTCCACAACTGAACAGTGCGACCAAAGAACGAATTCTCCCTATAATGCGTTGTTCGATTTACTGGACAATCAACTACAAAGGGATGCGCTCTATGAGAAATACGTGTACTACGTAAAAATATATGATTCTTAGGAATTTATTCCCTAATTTCGTTAGAACACATTCCGTTATAGTACCGGTAGAACAATGAACAATACGCCACATTGCGACGGTGCTCCAATTAAACAATAGAGTTGGCTACCCTACAGTCATTGATGAACATCTTCGCTTTCTCCTGTACGCGGTCAAGAAGCTCGAAAATAGACTTTGGAGCACCGGCCCATACATGAGAGTTGTATTCCATTTTGGGTCGGACATAGGTCTTGTAAATATTAAGGGTATCAGATGGAGTGAAGTATTTCTTGCACCGTCTTAGAAAACCACTCTTTTTTCAATGAATGCTTCTTTCGACACTTGAAATATGTGATCATTCCAACGAACGTCACAGTGAATTCTCAATATTTACCTTACCCATTGACACAGATGATAACACACCACCACGTCTGTATGTTAAAAAACAACATTAAGTCTTGCGTGCATAAAAATCGACCCTGTCTGCACGACCCCACTCGGAGACCTTCACCAGCTCACTTTAGAACAATATTTTTATTTATTTATTGATATAAGTTCTATTAAGAAAAACTGAAAAGATTTTAAATAGTTTTGAGAGTAATTTTGATCCTTTTAAGCCTGGTATTGTGTTCAAACTTTCCTGTGAAATGCTGCCAAATTACATATAAAAATATTTCGTACGAAATAATTATAAAATTGAGAAATGAGAAAGCGGTACTCTGTTCGTTTTACTAAAAACATGTGAAATGTGCTTGCCAACATTATTTTCAACTGCAATTTTTTTTCATCTGTAAAATACATGAGACTCACTTATTTCGTACAAAATTTTAAGTAGCAGTATCGACATAAATATTGTTACAACATAGAATACATATTGTCATTTATTATAAGGCAAATGAAAGCTAACCCCTATATCGTTAGTCTGCAACGGGAATTCGAAATTCTGTCAGCATTTGCCATAGAGTGGTCAGAAAATGTGAATCGTATCGTTTTTAACCATAGAACAATTTTTTTTACTGATGAAAAAATTGCACTGGGTGTAAGGTCGTCTTAAAGAAATCAAAACTGCTCACAAAACAATTTAAAACCTTTTTAGTTTTTATTCCACTTATATTAATAAATAAATAAAAATATTGTTCTAAAAATATTCATTATTTTTACATGTCTAAAAATATTTATGCCCCTACTGAATATTATTTGTTACGTTGTTGGAGTAAACATATGGTTTCTGTTTACAAATGTAAAACCATGTAGCATATTTTAGGGCATAAAACGACAAATTTTGAAAAATTGCTAAATGACTACATTGGTTGCATGCAAATTTTTTCGTGTGAAAAAAGAAATGTAGTACAACATTCTCCACAAATTTGAACATTTATTACGTAAACACAACTATTACGTACGAAATACTTTTATATGTAATTTGACAGCATTCCGTACGAAATTTTGAACACAATACTAGGCTTAAGGAACGATATACCCTCTTCATCCCATTTCTTTGTTATGATTTTGAAGTGACTCACACATTTCTGCTATTGTAGAGCATAAGTTCTCCTGAGATTTCAACTCTTTCGAAATAAGTTCAGCAGTTGTTAATTTTTCTTTTCTTTTTCTTTTTCGTTTTATGACGGATGCGTTTTTATTACTGGAGTCTTCTGATATTGTGGTATCTAATGGCGTTGGAGTTGAACGTGTTGAACAAGTGGGTGCTTCAGGTCTTATTTCATTATTAAGTGATTGGAAAGATTAAGCTGCTTCATTTTTTTTCATTATTGGATTCTGGTAAACCAAAGCAAAAGGATTCTTCTAGGCCCCTACTGATTTCTACATTCCAATCAATTCATATATTATCTGCTCGTCAACTGCCAAGCTTTTGGTTCGGTTTGGTCCGCCTCCTGTTCCCTGCTGGCTTTTCAAATTAGCCGCAGCTTTTGAGCGCACATACCTTGTTTGGTCTATCCATACATATTAGAAGTTATATACACATATATGTATAGAAATATACAATATTTTTCATTCAAATACGTTTGTAGGAGGACTAGCACTATTAAGGTCTTCTACAATATAACTCCAAAATTCGTCGACCATATCTTTGGATACCTTCACAAAGCCGCATGCAGTGGGTCGGTTATTTTGCATCCTATTGAAAAGGATGTCTCTTTATACTTTATTTATTGATTTCTACATGAAAAATAATTTTAAATAATATAAATATTCAATTTAAATACAAATTACTTACATTTCTTATCCAGTTCCCTAGAGAAAATAATATGAAAAAACTTACACCAAAAAGGGGAAAAGCAGCATGTAAAAAGTCATTCACGATAAGGTAAAATTGCTATTGAATATAATTTCCCACATTTCATGGAAAAAAAATTATTTATGATTGCAATTGTGGAAAACTTGCAAATATTTGGAGTGAAAAATTATTCCCGATAGGGGTGAATAGTTCGACTTTGATACTGATGAAATAAGCTTCAAATTGGTACGTAGTTTATTACCTAGACAATTTTTGCATAGTGATATATAAGCCACATGTGATGTCCAATATCCAAAATATACAATTACAAAATTTAGCTTTTTTAGCTGAAAACAATTTTTGCTTAGCTTTTTTGGACGGGATGTAGCTAATGTTATTTTAAATATTTAAATATTTTCTATCTGTATTTACATACATACATATATCCAGTTGGATTTATATTTATGTCAATTGTTATTGAAGTGTAAGTTTTCTTCAATATACACTGCAAGTCCACCTCCTCTATATTCTCTATTTAAGGAAACTGAATTAAAACCTTTTATACAGTAAAAACTGATTTCATTATCGAAAATATTTGTTTCGATTAATATTACAATTTTATCCTGATTAATTACGTGATTTATTGCTGCTAAGAAGGATGCAGAGATCAGTCTTAGTGAGCGAATATTATTATATTATATACTAAATAAGTGATGTGGGATAACTTAAAAATTATTATTTATTAATTTAATTTAAAGTTATTTAGTTATTTTTTGTTTATTATTTTATATTTTAATTAAATATTTTAGTGTAATGATTCAATATCATACTCACTATTAACAGAAATAAGAGGAGAATTTTCTGGCTTATGGGCAAATATCACTCCTTTTTTCACCCGGATAAACTTCAATTACCTTCTTTCAGCAGCCGTTTTCTTCAAATAAAAGAAGGTTATTAGACTTCCCTGCACATATTTTCCAGGCACAAAATTTGACATTATTATAGAGATTGAAAAATGTGTGCTTACACTTTGGCGTTTATCGAAAACTGAATTTTAATGACAAATGTTTACCCTCCAAAATACCATAATTGTTATTATTGGCACAAACCATATGTGATAGATATGCCATATGTTGTCCAAATCGACATTATTAACTTGTATGTCCAAATCGACATTATTAATTTGTATGCCAAATATATAAGTTTGCATGTGTGTTGTGAAACACAAGTTTTTTTGTGACGATTGATTTCGATTGTTTATTTTATATTTTTGGAAGTTATTGCAAGAATTGTCTTTTATAACATTGTAAATATTCGTAGCAAACACGAAGAAACAGAGTACGACCTTTTCACTTTGCATAGGGTAACCCATGTTTGTTTTGTTGTTGTACGGATAAGCATACAGTGATCAGCACCGAATTAAAATTAATGAAACATCAAACAAGTATAATTTTAGGTTATTTTTAAAATAGATTTTAAATAAATTTCCTTCAAAAAATGTAATATTTTTAGCCAGGTATGTATTTTCAATGGGAAAGCTAATAAAAAATTAGATCTCACCTATTTTATAAAAAGGCTTTAAAAAAAATTATTACGAAAATGTAACTATATTTTAAGCAATTGCGCGATTCAGTAACTTTTAACGATACGAAAATCGCAAAAGCAGTCGATATTTTTTATCGTTTACAGTAACGGTTATTTGATTCACTACGTACACTTTAGCGATAGTCGACAACTCGTTTTTCGACTGTCTACTCCACCAAAAAAGAAGAAAAACAAACAAATTAATTTTGAGGTATAGAAGCATGTTTTAGAAATTGTGCATAAGATATATTGACTAAAATATTTATTTATTAATTTTATGTCTTCAATTACTTTTATTCATTACGGCTATTAGCGCCACAGCCGAAAAATAAAATGAACTTTATAAGAAATTTTAAGATTTTTCGATTAAATACTCAGCACAAAAGCCAATAAAAAATAACATTTTAAAAATGCGATTTGAAAAATATAATATTTTGAGCAAGGTATGCTTTTTTCAATGGAATGTTAGAAACCATTAGTATAAAACTATATGCCGAAGTGTGTGATCAGAGTTTAACAAAAAGAAAATGCTTCTCTAATTTTGGGATATTTTTAAAAATTATTGGGCAAAAAGTGTGTTGTATGTATGATTTTCGACATTTGTTGAAGACTGCGAAATGAATGAATGAAGTGCGAAATAAAAACATCAGATGTAAATGCCTGTTTTCAAGTATTTAAGGAACTGTATGAGATGGAGATAAATTTAAAAATTAAAATATGTTCAAAATTGACACGGGAACACATTTTACCCAATTAATTTGGAAAAATTCGGATCGAAATTGCAACACAAGTTTTTGCCACTGCCATTACGGTCGAAACATCAACACTTAGACAAGTTCAACAGATCGAGCATTGTCAACAGCAAGGTTTATAGAAAACGTTGATAAAATTTTTGATTGCTTTAATAGCGATTCACTCTATGCGGATAATTGTTACCGATCTGTTCAAGTCAACAATGAGAGTCATAGATTTATATAAACATTCCTTGTTGATGAAAAGAAAATGCTTCTTTTTAAGGGGGATGAAGCTCAATCTAAACTCTTTTTTGTATTTTTAAAAGGAAGGAAGTGATATCTACTTTGTTATGACAAAAGCTCTTAATCAGTACACATCAGCTAGGAATATAGTTTTTCAGTATTACGACAAAAAGGAGCCGAACCTGGTAATATTTTGGCTAAACTTATGATCTCCAAAATTGTTTAGTCGAGCTCGTTCAGGCCATAATCTTTCATCATGACAACTCGGCCACATGTTGCAAAACCTGTCAAAAACTATTTAAAAACAGTGGATGGTAAGTTTGGCTCACTCGTCTTATAGCCCAGACCTTGCCCTTCTGACTACCATTTATTTCGATCGATGCAGAGCCCCCTTACCAAAATGCGCTTCACTTCAGAACATGGTATCATAAATTACCTTGATTCATTCTTTACCTCAAAACCGGAGAAGTTCTTTTGGTGCGGAATCCATATACTACCAGAAAGATGGGAAAAAGTAGTGGCTAACGATGGGCAATATTTTGAATAATGTATCAATTCATTTTGCTATTATAATAAATGCATTTCTCAAGCAAAAAAATCTACAATATTTCAAGTGACATATGTATATACAAATTAAACACGGCGAGAGCTGTGTCTCAAAAGAATTAAGGGTTGGGCCACCTATGGGGCCCAACTTACCCTTTCCTAGTAAAACTCAACAATTAGATTTTTAATATGAACGTTTATTCTGTCGTTAGCCTAGAATTGAACTGACTTCAGTTTTACAATATTTTATAAAAGTACCTTAATTGTAATTAATAAGAAAATGCTTATTCTAACTTAAATTAATGGGAACATTGCGTAACTAATATTCCTATACAATCGTAATTGGTATTTCACAATAAGTGTTACATGTTACACCACACATGCCAATAAGAATTGCTTACTTGCAACTTACAGTCTGCGCGTGTACGAAGAGTGTCATTGCACCTGTAGTTGGTTAAGTTACAGTGTGTTAATTTACATACATACATACACATATTTATTTATATTTTGTTATTATGCTCTCTTCTCTTTACTTGATGAGCGTAAAATCTTAATTCTCTTTGGTTGTGTTTCTTTTCACTTTTATCTTTCCACTCGCATCATGAAAGGTAAAGAAAAATATTCTAAGTTTTGTGCATGTTACATTCTGTATATTAGATAATCCTTAGTGCTACTTTAAAGGACGTTGCCAAAAATGTACATACTACACGATTTTTAAAGTAGCAAAAAAAAATGTGCAAAATAATATTCATTTTAAAAATACAAATTTGATCAAAAAGTTCCAGGAATTTATTCAGAAAATTCAAAACACAAGTATATTTATCTAAATCTATATTGTCCCCTTTAAAGTAATCCCCATCGACTGCAACACACCTATGCCAGCGCTTGATCCAATCTTTAAAGCATTCGGTTTTCCGTATGCCCATCAGTGCTTCCTGCGATTTTTCCATTATTTCCTCTCGGCTGCTGAAACGCGGGGTTTTTTAACTCGATTGAATAGAAAGGAGTCACAGGGAGCCAAATAAGGTCAATTTGGTGTATTTGTTGCATTTTTCGCTAAAAAATTTCGAATAATGGTGGCATTGTGCGACGGTGCGTTATCATGGTGCAAAGCCCACGAGTTTTCTGCCCACAATTCTGGTGCCTTTCAGCAAATTGCTTCACGCAAACGTCTCGTAACGCCTTGTTTACTGTCTGGCCTTCTGGCAAAAATCCATTATGCACTACGCCGTTGTAATCGATGAAAACCGTGAGCATTGCCTTCTTTTTTGACTGAATATGACGTGGTTTTTCTGGTCTCGGCTCATTTGGTAAACGCTATTCACTTGCCTGATGTCTGGATTGCGTGTCGTACTCATAAGCCCACGTCTCGTCCCCAGTAATGATTTTTGATGAATGTGTGATCAGATTCAGCCGCGAAAATCATGGCTTTTGTGACTTCAACACATTCTCTCTTTTGCACGAAATTGAGGTCTTGATGCACCAACTTTGCTGCTACACGACGGACACCCAAATCATTAACCAAAATGTTTTTGACTGATCCATAGGCAATTTTCAAGTCCTCCGTTATCGCTCTAATTGTTAATTAGCGATTATTGACCAACATTTCTTTTACTTTATCAATGTTTTCTTTGGTTTCCTATGTTGATGATTTGCCACTGCGTTCATCATCTTCGATTGACTCACGACCATTTTTGAACCGTTCGTGCCACTGGTAAAGGGCCGCTTTCTTTAGAGAATCGTTGCCGAAACACATTTTCAAGATTTCCAACATTCGCGCAAAATTTAAGTCCATTTCTAAAATTGTAAAAAATCGGCAACACATAGAGATAGGTGTACTCTTGGCTACGTACTCTTGTCAAGCTATGACGCTAAGATTTTGCGAAGATATCAACAACAGATGTACCAACTTAACAAAAAAAGATGAGACAGCTAGGGGTTATTCCGGGAATTTTGTGTTCAAGGTGGTATTATTGCCTTGTTACGGATGATTCTGCAACTATTTTACGTAGATATAGAGGATTTATTGCTCATTAAAGAATGCAATTATTTAAGTATTTTGCAGTTCCTGCATAGTTCATAGCTAACATTTAGCACCACAAAATTGGAAAGATATTTGCATGGTGCATTAGCTGTTGTAGTAAAATCAGTAAATTACAGAAATCAAATTCACTTTAACATCATCAACATTAACAGCATAACATTTGAATAACATAAGCATTATGCACTAGCTACCTAAATATCTATTGTGCCAAATAACGGGGTCAGATTTGTTAATGCACTACCTGCAATGAGTTCTAATCGCTTAGAAGAAAGCTCATTCAATCCCCCATAAAGTAAATATCGTTGTCTGGATTACGGTTTGTTCGGTCAGAAAACAATTCTCGGAAGTGTCTCCAGAAGAATGTCCGCAATTCTTCGTATGAAGACCACGAGATGCACAATTTGTAGACGGCGAACCTGCTTCGGCCCAAGAAAGTTTCATATATTCGTTCGGCTCAAATGTTTGCCGCAGCAACACACTCACAGAGAATTTGCTTATCATATGTCTTATGAGCCACTATGGCTGAGTGATATCGAGTGTTATCAAAGGTCTCTTCAAAATCAATAAAGGCACACAGTGCAATTTCTTTAGCAGAGGTATTTTCCTTCTGTGGATCTACCCTTGCAATATGGAAATTGGGTTGGTCGTAAAGGAAGGATAAGTTTAACCTTCTGGGTCAATACGATTTTTATTGTTTGCTTAGGTGTGAAAACTACGCTGAACTTTTTCTAGCTTGGCGGTATATACCCCCTAGAACTGTTCGTTCTGATCTTCAAGAATTATGCAGGCAATTATAAATCAGTGCCGGTAATATGTCATTCGAACCCGGAGCTTTGAAGGGGTCAATGGAGCCCACCGCTCATTTAATTTTTTTACGGCTAAAGATTTTCCCAGACTGACTCCAGGATAGTTGGTTCAACGTACAATATGCGACGAATAAATTGGTGAACACTTTGGACAAGAACTTATTGCTGTTATTGAATAATGATGTGAGGGTGATTGAGGATTGATAGGTTAGATAAATGTGTCCGAATTTCTGAATAAACCGACATCAACAAAATACGTCGATATTTTGTACCAAGGTATCTTCAAAAGTTTAGAAATTTGTGGCAAAAATGTGTATAAGGTTATCTTCCAGCAAGAAATATAAGATCCGATACACACGTTCCGTGTTGCTCAAGTTTTGATTCAGAGTTACGGATTTGAAGAACTCGACTGGCCACCACAATCACCTGATATAAACCCAATCGAACATGTACGGGTTGAGGTTAAAACTCGAAGCTTCGACGACTTATGGCAAAGTGCTCAAACTTCTTGGTAAAACAATAGCTGTATTGGAGACTATACCAAAATTTATCGAGGCTATAATTAAAGCAAAAAAGTTATATAAAATACAAATAATGAATGTGCTTTAAAGTCAGGTAACAGATCAATTTCTTTATTTGATTTTTTTCAGTATTATTTAAAAAGTAACTGGTTCTAACCATAATCTTAGCACTCATTGAAAACGTTTGCTTTAGCGTAACTCACTAAGACCGTATTTACATTTTGCAAATAACGCGGCGTTTTTTTTTTCTTTCCTTCTTAAAGTTGCTTTCAAACGCCTTTCACATTTACATTTGAATTTTTTCAAAGCATTTATTTTGACAGTTTATGTTATTCACTTTTCTGTTTTCTAAATAAAAATATTTTGTGTATTTTCTAATTGTGAAAAATTCAAAATGTGTGATTTAAAATAAGAAATCATTAAGAATGTTATCCATACTACCTATTTAGCCATAGAAATTATGTACTTCAGTAAAGATAAAGATGTTCGGATTACTTTGGATTTATTAGACTGTTGTGTAGCTGCTATAAATTTGCCTAACAAAAGGCAAAAAATGGAGTGGGTCAAGAAATGAAGACAACAACGACCAACTATGGGATCATTTTCTTTTCTTACAAAGGAGCTTTCAGTGGATGTGTCTTCTTTTTTGGATATCTTCGTATGGATGAAGCTACCTTTAATTGTATTTTGACTGCGCTAAAAGACGACATCGTGAAGAAAAACACGCTCTTGAGGCAATCTATTTCCCCGTAAGAAAAATTAGCAGCTACCTTACGTTTACTAGCAACAGGTGAATCGAATGACAGTACAAGTTTTCAAACAAGGCTTTTCACATCATTTCTTTGCTATGCAGTTCCAAAAGTCTGCCAAGCAATCTGGAGAAAATTTAAAGGCTAGTATATGAAAGTGTGCACGTTTCTATTAATGTGGTTGAAAAGCATATATTTATGTACATATATTTATGTACTTATTTCGTTTTTAAAAGTTTCCCCCAAAGAGAAATGACTGGGAGCTGATTTCCGAGCAACTTGCATTAAAGTGGCAATTTTCACATTATTTAGGGGCTTTGGACGGCAAGCACGTCAATTTTAAAGTCAAACGTGCTGACGGTTCTTTTTATTACAACTACAAAGGAACTTGTGGTATTGGCCCTTGTAGATGCTGATTGCCGCTTCACATACATTAACGTTGGATGTAATGGGCGATGTCACGATGCTGGTTTTTTGTTTCAAAGCGACCTCAAAGAAGTTATAAATAATGCAGAAGCTCATTTTCCAAAGGACAAAATACTTGGAAATAACCGATATTTGCCGTATGTTATAGTCGCCGACGATGCGTTCCCGCTGCAAAAAAATAATGAAGCCATATTCACATAAAACAAAAATAAAAAACAACAAATCTTCAATATACGCCTTTCTCGTGAGAGACACGTTGTTGAACATGCGTTTGGAATTTTGTCTAATAGATTCCGCATATTCCAACAAAGCATTAATTTGTCAGTTGAAAATGTTGAGTTAATTACAAAGACATGTTGTGTCCTCCACAATCTGCTTAGCAAACAAAATGCAACATATTTGCAATTCACACCGTCTGAAAGCTACGATACCAGAGAAACGTCTTCATTACAAAGCATTACAAATTCAAGAGGGACTGCAAAACTTGTTCGACTGGGATTTGAAGATTACTTTTGCAATGAAGTAAAAGTTGATTGGCAGGAGAGCAAATTGTAAAATAAATTTTTTAAATTAATGTAAAAAGTAAATGTTTATTCTCGAATAAAAAAAAAAACAACAACAAGGTTATTATAAACAGGAATTTACTATGTTTTAAAATTAAGCGATCAATTGAATGAAATGAATGAATGCTTCATACTTTCTTTTGGTTTGTATAAAAAACAAGAACAAATATACTATATATATACTATATCATAAAATTATGTATGCACTGGTAATGTACAATTTCTTTTGCTAATATCTGCTCGCACAGCCTCCCGTAATATGTCCTGTATTTTCCAAACAGTTTCCTGACGTATTTCTTCATCTTGTATGGACTTCAACCCAAAATCTACCTGCTTGCTAAGCCAGTCGTAGTCACTTGTTTCTTCTAAACGTTTACTTATTAATTTTTTTACGCCATTAATTTGGTCAGTCAACTTTAATATCTGTAATAAAAAAATACGTTACTTCATAAATAATATAGATGCATATGTTAATGCTAATTTCCGTTTTTTTAGCTGATGTCGATACTTGTGGTGCACATGAGTCAGGCCTGTGTGGTTTTGGAGTCGATATTTGTCATAAAGATGATTCAGACATTTCTACCTCACTTGTATTGGATGAAGGATATGGTCCAGGAACAGAATCATCGTCATAGGCATCAATTACAATTTCTGCACTATCATTGGCATTGTGTATTTCTTAAAAATAAATACTTATGTATGTATATTGAAAAGTTTAGGTTAATAATCAAATTAGTACCTTCATGACTTATATTTGAAGAAGAAGGTCTTGAACGTAGATGCGTCTTTAAGAACTTCATTTGGTCATAAACCATAGTTTTGGCACGTACACGTCTTATTGCCCAATACCACTTCTTTTACTTGCTGCAACCTTTCTCACTTTAAATATTGCGTCCGCAAGCTGTGGAGTTTTTGCCTTATTGAGTCGGGGGTTACATTTCCATCCACCTTTTTTAAGCACTCATAAATTTCAAAAAGTGACTTTGACTTTTGTACAAATTTTCTTTTTGACCATATTGCACTAGGAGTAGCTCGACTGTCTATTCTACATTTTTAAAACTTTTTACAAATATTTTTATGATATTTTATTTTTTAATTTTATAATTTGTTTATAAACTCACAAATGTTAAAGTAAACAGTGTTATCAACTAAGCATTTTCTTTCATTATTTACTGATTTTTTAAATATTATATTTTTCAAAGAATTCTATTTTAGTAGGTAATCTAATTGTAAATTATTTAAATAGTTTTTACAATTATTAAGTGCACTTCCTATAAAAATTATTATTCAGCCTTATCATGAATACACTTCCCATTCACAAAATTTTTAATTCAAATTTTCATTGAATTTTATCGCTATTTTTTCTTTTCTATAGAAAATCATAATCAGTATTCTTTAATATTGAAGACTTTTTATAAAAATAAATGAACAGTGATAAAATTCGCTGAAAATCTCGATTGAAAATTCTTAGAAATGAATAAGGTAATGAGAAATATATATATATTCGTGATGAGGCTGATTATTATTATATTTTTATTTTTTGTGGAAAAAGCTAAAGGTTTTATTTCAAAACTGGCTTTAAAAAAAATGTGCTTATATGTAGCTTTAAATATCAAATTGGGTTTAAATTTTCTTTCCATTAAAAACAAAAATTAACTCATGTTTCCATACATTACTTTATTAAAACTTTACTTTTATCTATTTCTCTTTTTTTCCTATAAACATGATTTAACCGGTTTTTGTTCTCTTAAAATATAAATTATACAAAAATAGATTGAAAAGACTTTTAATAAAAGCAAATTGCTAAAAATAAAATTTTACGTTTTTTTTTAGTAAAAAAAGTTGACAACATTTTAATAGAATCAATTATGAAACATTGTCAGCGCCATATTTTAAAGCGAAAATGAAATAAAACAAAATCGAAAAAAATGCCTATCCATGTGTCGGCGTGCAACTTTTTCAATGCCGCCTTCTTCTCTACTCCTCTTGCTGACAAACAAAAATTTTCGTGCAAAAAACGCCGCGTTAATTGCAAAATGTAAATACGATATAAAACAATAAAATTTGAACAAATTACAATAACAACAAAATTGCAATAAGATTTATTTAGATTTAAAATCATGTGATTAAAAAGTTGAAATAATGTATGTATGTATGTGTGTATGTTCGTACACTAGTTTTTAATCCTTTTTTCTGCGTTTTTTAAATTCAAGTTTTCTATCGAAGAAAAGCCTTAAATTTTACTCGCGGTCCATAAAATATTAATAAAATCTTTAATAAGAGTATACATATATCCAGCATTGCCACAACTTCGATTTTTTTGCAACCAAACTTCAATAAAAAGGTAACCAAAAAGTAACCAAAATTATAAATCATAATTTTAATACAAGAAACATAAAAGTATCATTTTAGGTATGTAATTAATTGCAGTTTTAACTGAATATAGACTGGTAAAACAATTGATACAACAATTGATGATGATTAACAAACATCGCACAATAGAAAATATCGTTCGTTCATATGTTTACTTCAGAGGTTTTAAAATTTATTTGTGGATAATTTTAGCTCAATAACCTTTACTAAGAGATATCGTAATGAATCGCTAAATACCCGAACCAAACAATAGCATTGAAGTGAAATGTGTCTGATATCACTTAGCCACTGAACGAAATAGTATAAGCCAGTTATACGAGTTGGAAAAAATTGTAGCGGCATCCATTCATTGTTGGCGATGAAAAATTTATCTTTTAGGACAACACTCGAGCAAATGTTCCAAGATTAGTTGAAACTATTTAAAAAATTATTTCAGCCGCCTTATGATCCAGACATTGCCCGTCAGACTAACATTTGTTTCGATCGGAGTACCGTTCACTTTAGAACCGAATGGTTCGATTCATTCTTGTCCTCAAAACAAATGTAGTCTTTTGAGACGAAATCCATATGTTACCAATGGGAATGGGAAGATCATAGCATAATCACAATAAAATACCAAAGTTAGCCAAAAAACCCGTTTTTAAAGTGATACACTCAGTAAGAACCTGGGTAATAAACGTTAAAAGAAAACATTATCTTAATTTTTTTACTTCGAGAAAAAGTAACCAAAATGGAAAAAAAAGTACACATCTAGACATCAAAGAAAAAAGTAACCAATTTTGGTTAAAAATAACCAAAACGGCAACGCTGCATATATCGTACATAGTATTTAAATGTTTTTATTTACTTTTTTAAATAAAATGAAATGGAAAAATAAAATACTTACATGTGTGTGCAACTGAACTTCCTTAATGGCCTTTATCATGTGTAGGCCAGTTTCTACGCTACAAACAGCGTGGTCGGGACGAGTTTTCCAATTATCACTTTCAAATTGTGAGACACAATAGTAGCAATCACCAAGCAGCTTTACACGTAGACAATGATTATCCTGAAGTATTAAACGAAAAATACAAAAAATACGTTTTTAAAATGCAAACTTTTTTAAATAAAAGTAAAAACAGTGATTTTTTTTACTTTTCAAAATAAAATTTCTATGGTGTTTTTAGGGATAATGTAAAAGGTAATAATGAAACCATTTACTTCAGTCTAGTGAGATTATTTTTGCCTTTGTTTTATTTTCATATGTAGTCAATGTATACATTTTTTTTTTTGTTTGAAATAGAGGCTAAAAATCAGCCATTTTTAAAAAATATGTAGTCAGATCAGCAAAGTTAAGCGTTTTTTTTTTCTAAAAATATAAACATTCCAGTAACTACAGGTGAAATAAAATCTTGCTCATATTTGCTACTTTTAAAAATAAATTGATTTATGTTTATTTGTTTGAGAGTTGCAAATCATTTAACGCACTTAATTCTCCCCCACAACCAGCACCTAAACGCCGAAAGTCTGCCAGAAATTCAAATAAAGCTGTTCCCCCTAGGATAAGTGGCGCATCAAACTCTACTTCTGATTTCTGCTCTCAATTTGCAAATACCACCCAATATCGTGTCTTCAAAAGACTTTACGGATATATCTGAAATTTCTGTTCGGCAAAATGCTTTACCCAGTGAAAATCTTTCCCAGTCTAATTCTGCTCAAATGGAACTTACTACTGCACCATCTACATCTTCACAAGATAATCAAATTGTTCATCTTAAAGTTATACCACCACGAAAATCTATTTTTATATCCTGATTTGCATTCGATACTTCTCCTGATGATATTCAGAACTATTTGAAATCCAAATTAAATTTTACTCCGAGTGTATATGTAAAAAAGTTTACGTATTCTGAACGAAGAAATGTTACATCATTTAAAATTACTGTTCCTTTTTAATCTTTATGATATAATTCTTGATCCATCATTTTGGCCTGTAAATACTTTCGTTCGTGAGTACATTATTAAGGACAATCAAACTTCAAATAATGTCGTACGACTTTCATCGAGGGATAATACTGTTCCAAAAAACTAAATTTGTTTATTATTAACCCGATAAATATCGCGTACCAAAATGTACGTGGTCTTAATACTAAATTGACCACGCTTAACGCCGGCATTTTTGATTTCTCTTATCACGTCATTGCTTTTTTCTGAGACCTGGTTAAATGAAAGAAAGAACATTTACAATTTCGGAATATTATGCTCAAGATACCAAATTTTTAGATTTGATCGACAACATAAATCTGGAGGTGGTGTTCTCATTGCAGTTCTTGACTGCTTTCCTTCTGAAGTAATTAATTTTCAATCCAGGAATGATACTGAATTTATTGCTGTAAAAATAAAACTTTATGCTGTCCATCTATATATTACTTGTTCTTATATACCTCCTAATTCACCTGTCGAAGTATACAACAATCACATCACTGCTATTAAAAACATTATTGATTTATCTAACCCTTCGGATTACTTTATTGCTCTCGGTGACTTTAATACTCCTAATATACTGTGGGACAAAACAGCTGAACATGACTACCTAATTCCTTTAGGATCTAATGAATTTATTCAGTCTATGCTTGCGTTAGGGCTTTTTCAAATTAACCACGTCGCTAATGCATCTGGTAAGCTACTTGACCTTGCATTTGTTAATATGCCATCGGATATAAACCTTCAGAGCTTACATCCTGTTACCTATCCTGAAGATCCTCACCATCCCACGTTATAGTTGGATGTTTTTCGTTATCCTAATATCTCTCAATTGGAATCACATGTTAATTTACACAACAAGGTTTTTACTTTTCTCGTGCAAATTACACAAAATTCAACCAATTATTATCAAATGTTGACTGGAATTTTATTTTATCTGGAAATAATCTTGATTCTATGGTTTCCAACTTATATGCTGTCTTACATCACTGCATTTCCGAGGCGGTTCCCAAAATAAGGGTACGCAAGAATAATGGTCCTCCATGGGGTAACTATTATTTATCTAACATAAAGAATAGAAAGAATAAACTTTTCAAGAAATATAAGTTATCTGGCTCTTTATTGGATTTAAAAAATTACTGTTTAATAAGATCTTATTATATTGCTGCAAACAAATTAGCATATAATTGTTATTTATCGAGAATGAAAATTAAATTGAAGACTAATCCGAAAGGTTTTTATAATTTTATTAATTCTAAACGTCGAGCAAGTGCTTATCCTACTAATTTGAAATACGGCTCATGTTATGCTGATGATGTTACATCTATAAGCAACTTATTCGCGGATTTTTTTGCTACAACATATTCGGATAAAATATTTGATAATCGAACCTCATATCCTTATAATATATTTCGGATTTATGAAGCGATGGTCCAAAGAATTTTCCGATCCTTATGTAACGAAACTTCTATTTACATCTTTAGTTCGCCCAATCCTTGAATACGGATCTATTATATGGGGCCCCTACTTCAATATTTACAGTAACAAAATTGAATCGGTGCAAAACAGTTTCTTCTATTTTGCTTGAGAGGACTTGGATGGAACTCGTATGTACTTCCTGCATATGAAAGCAGACTCGCACTTATTAAATTACCTACTTTGAAAAGCCGGCGAACTATGCTGAGTATTTCCTTTCTGTGGAGTTTAATTCAAGGTAACATTGATTCGGAGTTCCTATTAAGTCGTATAATGCTCAATGTTCCTACTAGACCAACCCGCAACTTTCAACTATTAACCTTGAAGAATTATCGATCAGTCTACGCGAACAACGACTCCTTTCGTCAGATATGCTTGATATTTAATAATTTTTATCATCTAATTGATTTATGTGATTCTATTGATGTTGTAAAGAGAATTTAAGGGTTTTTTAATTTTCTATACTTGCTTTTTTTACTTTAGTCTGTAAGGAAATGTAATCCATAGACCTCATTTAAATAAATAAATAAATAAATAAATAAATAAATAAATATACTATGATTACTTTTATTATGAGAAAAATAAAAATAAAAAAGAGAAAAAAACTAAAAATTGCCACAAAAGTATGCATAAAGACAATTTGTTTTTACATTTGTAACTAAAATAGATCGAAATATATTGAGTTTAGTTCTCGAGAAAAGCTTTTCGAATTTATTCCATCAAATACCCCACTGTGCGGTGTGTCATACTCAGAAGGCAACCTTTGCGGAGACCGTGGAGATTGCACGAGGGGCCTCTTGATAGACATCTAAGCCGCAGGTATATAAAGCGTATAGCATGAAAACTGTCAATACCAAAGAAGATTTCATTACAGATATCAAAGAGGTGGTAGAGCACCTTTTGGCCGAAAAAGAGCAAATGGCAAAAATGAGGTACCAAAAACTATGGTAAGAGCGGTCGTTTTGAAAAATATTGTAGGGCACCGCTCAGAAGTGCAAGGTTTGCGTCACCATGGAGATATGGCAAAGGAAAATCACTGGATATAAAAAACCCGAAACATTTCGTAACAATCGCCTTAGCGATACAGGTGAGCCGCAAATAGACTTAGATATACACAGCAAATTACAAATAAATGAAAGCCAATAGGCCACTACATACGACAATTGCGTGTGAAGGTTAACGAGGACTGGTCAACGGCTCAAACAAAAGACCCTATAGAGACAAGGAAAATAGCGGCCAAGGAAAAACACATGACCTACCAGTAAAGAAATATCAGCAGATAACCCTCTAATAAAGGCTTATTGAGCTCAATGGTATAGTTTAAAGCTGATTGATGGGTGTTTATAGATAGAAGTTGGAAAAGTGCAGACGGAAAAAAAATTCCAATCTAAGAGTCGTTCCTTACTCAGGAATGAGTGAAATTTTAAGTGAGTCTCATGAAGAACATAGCGGAGGACATCATAGGATGGCAAAAACCGTAAAAAAGTTAAAACAGCATTATTATTGGATTAGATGCCAGCCAGCAGACGCCGAATGTATAGCGAACTGCACTGAATGTATTGAGGCTAAAGATGCAGTCAGAGTCAGCTGCAATACAAATCAAGAGCACCTCCTATCAGTAACGCCAAGAGAAGTGAAAATCTCAAAGAACTTAATGAATCGATGCACACACGACTACAAATGGCCCGTGATAGGTTGAAAGCCAGGTATGATCGAGCAGCAAATGCTGGGGGCTTCAATGAGGGACAACTAGTTCTACTTTATAACCCACAGTGAAAGAAAAGATTATCTCCCAAGCTACAAACTAACTGGGATGGATTTTATAGAGTAGTCAAAAGGTAAAACGATGTGGTTTACAGGATACAAAAGAACATAGCTCTCGCTCGAAACTGAAGGTAGTACATCTAAAGCGACTGGCGAACTAGTGGAAGAAAGATAAAGAGTCTATTTGGCTCGAATACGCTTAAGTGTATCTAACACAATTTAAAAGAACTCAAACAATTTTAGAAGGTTAACACGTAACAATATGTATATTTAAAAGATTTTAAAGATTGTTATTACGACAGTTACTCAAAATAAAATATTTTATTTAAAATAAATTTAAAAAAATATGTATCGAAGAAAAGTAGCGAACCAACCTACTAAATAAGGGTGAAATGTAAGAAAAAAAATATGGTAACCAAATTAAAACAAAAAGAGCAAAAAAAAAAAATAATCTCTTTGTTAATATAAATATGACACAAATATTAGCAATTATTGGAATATGTAATGATCGTAAGGAAACATAATTATAAAATATTTATAAGGAAACAAATAAAATTATCAAATTGGGTTACTTAAGAGATGGATGGATGGATTTGCAAACTCACACTTTTCTACTTTTATTAAATGGTCAATATCCGGTCACACGGTCAAAATTACCGAAAAACAAAAATGACGAGGGGCAAACAGTTCCAAAAACTTGTTTACCACTTAAATTTGTCCGAGTTCGACGACCTATATAAAAAGATAATAATAAAATAATAAATAGTAAACAGTTTTTTCCATTCGTTTTAAAAAATGATCCTTTAACTGGCGCAGTCGGTAGGATCC